>CM022298.1:70013758-70034183 GCA_011799875.1 Thinopyrum elongatum | reverse complement strand
TTAAGACATTAAATCATACCATAATCCTCATACTTCTTTGCATCCATACTATGCATTACAATGGTCAGTAACATACATATAATTGATACATGACAAACACCCTAACAAAAAAAGCGATTAGACTACCGGACACAAGTCATGCGGATCAACATTCATGCATCGAATCCATACCAATTAAGATACAATAAATATATACAGGGTGTCATAAAAGCAATCCATGACATCACAATATAAAATCCCTGCATCCAGGACCTACACCAGTCGCATACATAGCAAGATCGGGGAGGGGTAGGACGAGCTCACCGAAGAGGGGGGGGAGGTGGTGCGCGCGAAGGGGGTTGAGGGGGCGTATTGGCGGTGTCGGGGGTGGGTGGGCCACATTGGGGTCGAGTGGGGACCCCGTCGCCGGTGGTTGTAGGGGCAGAGAGCCGAGGGGTGAGAGGTGACGCGACGGACCGGAAAAAAGGGGGAAGGGTGGTGGTGGGGTGTGGCGGTGCTGGGTGCGCCGGTGTGGAAGTGTGGTGGGAGCCAAGTGTATGAGAAGTACGCAGAAGAAGTGAGAGAGAGAAAGTACACCGAGGAAGGGGGGCGGGAGCGGGGGGGTTAAGTCAAATTTTTCGTCCTACCAATTTCCTGAGAGTATTTGGTCGGGTGGACGAGCCTCGGTTAAAGGGTTACAACATACCTAAGATCTAGGGTTTTAACAAGTCAGCGGTATTCCTAGAGTCACAAGCTCAGGTACAGGACATAAACCTAAGTAAATCTATTTTTTACGTATCACCCGATAGCGGCAGGGGCTGGAACGTAGAAAACATGGCGCAAACATGATACCGGGATAGCCAAGCAACTCGGAAATCGCCGCCTCCTCCGGCTTGTCATAGTGCAAGGCCTAGCAGCCACAAAAAAAAGGGGACATCACGCAAAATGCTTTCCACGATAGCCGCTGGCGGAGGGAAAAAGACCAAAGGAGCATGATTTTCATGCAAGTAACTTGCTAATCGTGCAATTCACGACATTGAAACCACTACTCAGAGCAATAAACAGTGTTCTGGAATAGTTGCACTCGGGTGGCGAAACCCAACAGAAGAATGTGAGGCCAGTTAAATGGGGCACTTAGCACATGGGGTTTGCGCGACCATCTTAGAGCACAAAGACAAAAGTTCGAGGCCAAGGAGAAACGGACCAGGGGGACTGGTCTACAGAGGAAAAACGCGGACACGTAAATCCACTCTCGACAATAGGGCGGCGAGAAAATGTTAGCGTCGAAAAGACCAGTTGCTGTATAAGGGCAGCATCTGCCAAAGAAGAAAAGGGAAAAAAGAATCAGGGGAGAGGCTTAGCTCTAAACGCGTCGCAAGCTTACCACAACCACTCACAGAGGCCCTTTGAATAGACCGTGCACAGGGAGTCCGGATCAACAATCCTACATGGGTACGACTTTTCCGAGGATTTCCACTTTGCCATCAGGAATGACAACAGAGGTACGTTCTGTAACCCGTTGGCCAGGCAAGCCCCCTTGTCTTGCCAGCCTAGTCATGCCACAAGGACATCACAATGATTTCACATGCCTCTAAACCCCCACCCGACCCGGGCATCATTTCATTTGCCGCCTTGCTGATCTGCAATTCCCGTCGATGAAAACCCTAGCAGCATAAAGTTCTCGAATATTGCACGCGTCCCCGAAAATGCTAGGGCCTATGGCACGTGCCACCCCTCTTAGAGCACTAGAAGTTTCGAGGCCAATGGAAAACAGGACCATCAGTTTCCTGCACAAACCGACAGGTTCCCCTCTCGATACCCGATGTTAGCTCCGGAGACAGTGCGTTTTACAAGCTCATGGCCCTGTGAATGAAAACACGCGGGATTAATTAGAAAAACCTAACCAGGCATCCAACACATACAAAAATAACAAAATATGAGCCTAAAATCACTTTGTAAAGTGATAATCCGGTCAAATCCGTGCTAAATCGAAACATCTGTTACATCAAATTGATAAAAGTCCATCTCCTTAGACAAGTGGTGTGAATAGGGAATACGCAAAGCTTACTTGTCATCTGGACTGTGTCACACTATATACGAGTTATGTTCTTGTACATCTCGTGCTGAGTTGAACTGGACTAACACTTTGATGGTGGATAAACTTAAATCAACAATGTAAACACCAAAGAGAAGACAACAGGATCTTGTATAAACTTCAGGTCAATCTTTCCGAGAGCACGGCGCACTACATCGGAATACGGGTGGAGGTGGGATCATAATTAAATGAAACAAAGGAGGAAAGACTAACAGGCAAAAGAGGGGTGGAGAAGAGGGGGGAAAAAAGGGAAAAAACACATCCCAATTATTCGAATAACGGACGTAATAAGGACTATGGAAACCATTATACATACAGGTATATATTTGCATAGTCGGGAAGAAAGGAAAAAAAAAAAAAAGAAAGAAAAAGAGGGAAGGTGCGGGAACGGCGGTGTACAAGTGAATAACTACATTGGGAGAGAAATGGCCCGCAGAAGACACCACGTGGGCATCGGCAAAGAAATTTACAAGATAAGCAAGGGAAAAGAACCGTGACCAAGTGAGAGACCAGGATTAAACAGTAAAACGCACAGCGCAAAAAAAGGAAAATGTAATGCGCAACAGAATAAGGACAATCAAAACTTTAATGCCTAATTGTGAAACCGATGGTACGCCTCGAAAACAAAATAAGTGCCTTTCCGAGTGTATCAATGTTTGCCGGCATGCTGTGGCAGCATCAATATGAATTTTAGTACCGATTTACTTCCTTTGTTGTACAAGATTCGGCTACTCGGCGTTCTTTTACTTGCCGAGAATGACAACGTGGAGTTTTGGCTCATTGAGCGAGACCAAACAGACATATAAAAACAAAAACCAACCATCAACGGCGTAAATAAAAAAACAAAATTTACAAAGTAGTGAATAACTAAAATGCAAGTGCATCTTGTCCGAATGAAATAACCATAAGAGTATATAATAATATGTGTCTCAACCAAAAGAATAAGCTTGGACACTTTGACTAAAATTTTTGGCTATGGTGCTGCATGTCTTTTAAGAAAGTTTCGGGCCATTACTAAAAACTACTTGACAACCGGGTGTATTGAACTAATTGACCCGTATCTACGTCACAGACCACTCTTCAGTGGTAGAAACCAATACTTGAATGAGAAATGACACTGTGAATTTGAACAAAAAAGGACAGGGGAAGAGTAAGGAGGCGTGCAACAAGACTGGTCCATGAAGTTGATCCAAGTCAGCACTACTAGATAATTTTGCTAGCTGTGCTACTAAGCCAACCCGATACAGTTTTCGAAGTCCAGTTAGGGCCTGATACGCATTTACTGCAGATCGGTCAAGGACTAGACAATAAATCATCCAAAATAACAGAAAATGACCTGGCCACAACAACTCTACTCCCTCTTCAGAATTATACAGACTGAATCCCATAAGAGGGATTCAAGTCTATCTCGCCGTCTCATCAAAACTGGCAAATCCCTCGATCTCTTCGCTTGACAACGAAGAGACGCGAGAAAGAGAGGACAAGCCAAAGGAATGAAACTAGGAGAGAAATACTATCATTTGATTTTTTTTTATATACCAGAACAAAGGCAGGGCACTAAACAAAGCATGTGATGTGCAGAACTAAAACAAAAAAAGCAACACCTAGGTGGAGTAAAATCAAGCCCATAAAAACATCTGAAACTTGAAAAATCTCCCGCTACTCTTGACCGATGGAAAACAAAAGTACTACGAAGGGGGTGACCGAAGGAGCTAATGTTAACTGGACGTTGTTAAGCAAACCAGCCGGTTTGATTTTTCTTTTCTGTTCTCTAACCAACTACCGACAATGAGGCAATAAAACACAAGGGCAGGAAAGAGGGCGTTAGAAACAAACAAACACGAAAAGTAAAAAAATGATGTGGCAACAAAAAAACATCTCCCGTCCGCGTTGTTCTTTATGCCAGTCAGAGAACTAAAAGATAGGAAGTAAACAAACGGTGAAAATGTTCGGCTGGGGTTGGAGACCGATGTGGAATTGGGCTTTCTTATAGCTGCAAAACACAGGCTGAAGAGGCCAGGGGGTCAGAGTAGACCTCGATCAATAATCAATCCATGGCATTCGACGTTTTAGAAGAAGGTTAGGGGCCATCTGAGGCTCCGCGGGCGTGGCCTCGTAAAACATAGAAGATTGCCGTCTGTGATTTCTGCTAGGTCGGCGCGCTTCTTTTTTCTTTAACAAAATATGTCGAAAATGATGCAAAAAGAATCGGCTGTCCAGATCGTCCATCCATCGGCTTGCTACCGCTCCTTCCTAAAATCCTCCCCCCTGGTTGGTGTTGTCTAACTTGTTCGCTTCGTGTTTGTCCTAACTGAATTCCCATAATCCCATATTCCTCTCCTCAGTATCGCATCTAGTGCTGGTCCTTAAATACCCTGCTTCCATTCTCTCGGACTATTTATCGTTTGGTAGAGCTCCGCTTCGTGTGGGCTTACGATCTCCCTAGTGTATGTGATTTAAACCCCACTTTCGCCAATTTGAATCCTTCTTGGCCTCATTTCATCCCCCTTGTGTGTCGCTAAATTCCGAGATACAGTAGACTCGCGTCGCCCCGTGATAGTCGCCCCTTCTATAATGATTGTCCGAAATCCGTCCTCCTTGGGTTTCCTCTCTTCCAAACTGTGCCTCCTTCCCACGTATACTCCTTCCATGACTGTTCGGCGGGACCGGCGCATCCTGCGCGCCGTGCGCATGCCATTCCGTGCTCCAGAATGCCTCCTTGCGCGGAAAACTCGCTTTGGCGTAGTTGAGTGCCTCCGGTAAACTTGTTGAAGTATTTGTCCTTCTGTAGGGTTGGCTCTGGATCGCTTGGGCCGGTTTTGGCACTCGTTTGCTTATTTAAGGTGCTAGCCGCAAAATGAATTCTTTCTACATGGTAGAACTGCTTTATTTCGTGTTTCTTATCCTTAAATACATCGGCTCCTCCTCCGTTCGTGCTTCTTATGCGTCATAACCCTTGATTAAAAAAGTTGGTTTGTCACCCCCGCTCCTCACACAATTGGTCGATCCTATTTACACTCCCCAACCTCCTCGATATGTTTTTGTGTATTGTTTTCTAACTCTTATGTTTTTCTCCATTTGTGCAATGTGTGCCAAGGCGTGTTAGCAAACCTCGTTGGCAAATTGGCAAAGTGTGAGAATGCAGTGGTGTTGGTGCAACCTGTGGGTAGTATGCCTGAATGCATGTGATGTTCACGCTTATCCAAACCGGCCAACAAGGAAAAAAAAAAAAATTTGGGTTCTGTGTTCACTATCCAGTAAATACCTCACCAGTGCCGCCGAAATAGGAAATACGGTGCGACCTCCTTCTCTGCCTCACTCTTTAAACGAAAAGGGTATTTGAAGACATTCATACTCCTTATTCTATAATATTGTTCATAATAATTCACCACTCGTTCCGTGCCTCCACTGCCTGGGCCAATACCGTAAAGAATGAAATGAGTGGCATAAAACCAGTATCCTCACGGGGCCCGTTCCAAATGGAATATTTAGACATTTTTAGTTAGATGTAATATACAAAAAGTCATACGATTATTACAGTTTAAAGCTATAGAAGCACAAAAATGTCACAAAATTTGGAAACAAAAATTCCAAATTTTTAAACACAATGGGTGCAACGGTTTAGAAGTAAATTACGCAGCGGATAGGCGGGTCCTTCTTCTCGCTAATGTTCTTGTCATGAAATCTTTCAATTCTAAACCTAGATACAGGGTGAGTGGTGCAGTATGAAAATAGCGTACTAAAGGATTATATGGACACTGTGCGCATAAAAAAGGTGGCTTACAAAAAATAGAACCCATGAGTTCCACAATTGCACAGGTTAAACAGAATAACATTGACATAAACAAACGACTGGTTAAGCCAACAAGGCCCGTGATTAAGATTTTGCAGCATTGCATGCACCAAGGCGCAAAAAGTGCAGCAATGTGAAACATTGCAGCAACATTCAAATCGAGATCAAGGTTATTCTGGATAAATGCATACTCACGATGCCATCTCGCTATTTTTGAATTCATCACACAATAATTCATCCATTAGGATGTTTGAAGGTTTATGTGGTATAGGGAAATATTGAGAAGATCCTTACATTGAGGTGAAGTTACAATGACAAGAGACCAAGGTTTTTCATGGTATCTAGAAATTTTTCTCAAATCACCAGTCTTCCTCGTGGCGAAAACATATGTAGTGCTAAGTTTTGGAGAAATACTAAATAACGTGTCTTTTGTTGTTGAATACATTACCGACAAGAGAATAGTATCTAAATTGAAAAAAGGACTCTTTTGTAGCTGTGACGCGAGCGTGCATTTTTTTGTATAGATAATTGTTGATGCATCAATTAGTTCTTGTTGTTTGTATGGATGCTATGGAGGTCACCCCGATGATATTTGACAGATGCCGATTGTTGTCATAGGGGGTCGCGCTTCCTCTATTCCTCCTCTGTGATCTTTTCATAGTAGGAGGAACAGAGGAAGAGCGACCATCACCGACAGTGGATGAGAGTTGTTTTTAGAGGAAGAAAATCGACTTTTGACGATGGCGGTCAATCTGGGCGAGTTCTTCTTGTGATATACATTTGTCACGCACGATGGACTCGCCCAGCTTGATCATCACCGAAAGTCGAAATATCTGTGAGATAGTGTCCACCATATATACCACCACCAGAGAGAGTTCCACCATATATACGTTAGAAATATGAGAGTTGTTGGAGGAAGAAAATCGACTTTTGACGATGGCGGTCGATCTGGGCGAGTTCTTCTTATGATATACATTTGTCACGCACGATGGACTCGCCCAGCTCGACCATCACCGAAAGTCGAAATATCCGTGAGATAGTGTCCACCATATATACCACCACTAGAGAGAGTTTCACCATATATACGTGAGAGAGATCAGAGTTGTTCTTGGAGAAAGAAAATCGTCTTTTGCCGATGGCGGTCGATCTGTGCTAGTTCGTCATGTGATATACATTTTTCACGCACGATGGACTCGCCCAGCTCGACCATCACCGAAAGTCAAAATATCCGTGAGATAGTGTCCATCATGATTAATTTGCTTAGAAGTAATCTTTGATGTTTGATTCTTATTCTATTTTTCATTGTGTGATGAAAGGTGTTGATTGCGGCTTGAACTACGTCAGTATTTCCCCAAAGAGGAAGGGATGATGCAGCACAACTACGGTAGATATTTCCCTCGGTGATGAGACCAAGGTTATCGAACCAGAAGGAGGACCATGCAACACCACGTAAACAGCTCCTGCACACAAAGAACAAATACTTGCAACCTGACGTAAGAGAGGGGTTGTCAATCCCTCACGGGTAAAAGGATAGGTAAAATTGTAGTAGATTGGACAAATAGATCTCGCGGGAACGCGAGATAAAATAAATAAATAAAAATTACAGCAAGGTATTTTTCTGTTTTTGGATTAATAGATCTGAAAATAAAAGCAAATAAAAATAGATGTCGAAGGCAAATATATTAAAGAAGAGACCCAGGCCGTAGATTTCACTAGTGGCTTCTCTCGAGAAAAATAGCATACCATGGGCAAACAAATTACTGTTGGGCAATTGATAGAACTTCAAATAATCATGATGATATCCAGGCAATGATCATTATATAGGCATCACGTCCAATATTAGTAGACCGACTCCTGCTTGCATCTACTACTATTACTCCACACATTGACCGCTATCCAGCATGCATCTAGTGTATTAAGTTCATGGAGAAATGGAGTAATGCAATAAGAACGATGACATGTTGTAGACAAGATCTATTTATGTAGAAATAGACCCCATCTTGTTATCCTTAATGGCAACGATACGTACGTGTGGGTTCCCTTTCTGTCACTGGGATCAAGCACCGTAAGATCGAACCCATCACAAAGCACCTCTTCCCATGGCAAGAAAAATCGATCTAGTTGGCCTAACTAAACCAAAGATTCGAAGAAGAAATACGAGGCTATAAGTAATCATGCATATAACAGATCAAACGACTCAAATAACTTTCATGGATAAAACATAGATCTGATCATAAACTCAAAGTTCATCGGATCCCAACAAACACACCGCAAAAAGAATTACATCAAATAGAGCTCCAAGAGTCCATTGTATTGAGAATAAAAAGAGAGAGAGGAAGCCATCTAGCTACTAACTACGGACCCGTAGGTCTACAATGAACTACTCACGCATCATTGGAGAGGCACCAATGAGGATGATGAACCCCTCCGTGATGGTGTCTAGATTGGATCTAAGGTTTCTGGAACATGCGGCGGCTGGAATTGTTTTTCGTCGAGTCCCCTAGGTTTATGGAATATTGGGGTATTTATAGAGCAAAGAGGTGGTGCGGGAGGCCACCGAGGTGGGCACAACCCATCAGGGCGCGCCCTGGTGTCTTGTGCTCACCTCAGGCCCCCTCTTCGGTACTTCTTTGGCCCACTGGATGTCTTCTGGTCCAAAAAAAAATCTCCAAAAAGTTTCGCTGCGTTTGGACTCCGTTTGGTACTGATATTCTACGAAGTAAAAAACAAGCAAAAAACAGCAACTGGCACTGGGCACTATGTCAATAGGTTAGTCCCAAAAAATGATATAAAGTTGCTATAAAATGATTGTAAAACATCCAAATGATAATATAACAGCATGGAACAATAAAAAATTATAGATACATTGGAGACGTATCAGCATCCCCAAGCTTAATTCCTGCAATACTACAAAAAAAGTCATGCATCAATTCATGCATCAATCCATGCATTAATACATACAATATATTCATACATCCATGCATCCATATAAAAAATCCATGCATCCATACATACACTCATGCATACATACAAGATCGGGGAGGGGGAGACGAAGCTCACCGAGAGGGGGAGGTGGTGCCGGCGGGGTTGGGGGGCGTTGGCGGGGTCGGGGGGCGCCAGTGGGGCGGGGGCGCCGGTGGGGTGAGGGGCAGGCCGAGGGGGAGGGCGCCGGCCGGGGGGGGGGGGGGGGGGGGGCGCCGGTGGGGTGTGGGGGCGTGGGGCGTGGTGAGAAAGAGAGAGAAGTGTGAGAAGAGAAAGAGACCGCGCGGGGGGTTAAGTGTTCGCCGACCTTTACCGAGAGTTTGTCGGTGCGGCTCTCGGTAAAGGTACAATACCTAGATCTAGGGTTTACACCTTTTCCGAGAGTCACGCTCGGTAAAGGACATAACCTAATATCTAGTTTACGTTATCCCGAGAGCGGCACTCGAAAATGCCACATGTACCGAGAGCCGCACTCGGAAATACCCCTCCTCCCTTGTCTGTGCAAGGCCTAGGCATGCCACAAGGACATCACAATGATTTCCCATGCCGCTACCGGGCATGATTTCATGTGCCGTCTTGCTAATCTGCAATTCCCGACGATGAAACCCTAGCAGAGCAATAATTTCTGAATATTGCACGCGTCCGAAAAATGTGAGGCCCTGGCACGTGCCATGGGGTTGCCCCCTCTTAGAGCACAAGAAGTTTCGAGGCCAACGGAGAAACATGACCAGCACTTCCTACACAAACCGGACACGTTCCCTCTCGATACCCAGATGTTAGCTCGGAGACAGTGCGGTTTACACGCGGCCTCAGGGGAGGCTTACTCGAAACGCGTCCAAACTTTTACCACACCCTACAGAGGCCCTGTGATGACACTGTGCCAGATCCTGAGCAATCCTACCATGGTACGATTTTCCGAGGATTTCAACGGTTGCATCAGGAATGACACCGAGGTACTTTCGGTAACCCGGTGGCAGGGCATGCCCCTCCCTTGTCTGTGCAAGGCCTAGGCATGCCACAAGGACATCACAAATGATTTCACATGCCGCTACCGGGCATGATTTCATGTGCCGCCTTGCTGATCTGCAATTCCCGGCGATGAAACCCTAGCAGAGCAATAAATTTCTCGAATATTGCACGCGTCCCCGAAAAATGCGAGGCCATGGCACGTGCCAACCCCTCTTAGAGCACGAGAAGTTTCGAGGCCCAGGGAGAACAGGACCAGCAGTTCCTGCACAAACCGGACATGTTCCCTCTCGATACCCAGATGTTAGCTCGGAGACAGTGCGGTTTACAAGCTCATGGCCCTGTGATGACACCATTAATTAGAAAAACGCCGGCATCCACCATTAAGAAGATGGCCTATCACTTTGAATGTTCTTGCTCGAGACAGGTGAACACAAAGTGATAGTCCATCCTTAACAAGGGTGTAATGAATACCGAAGCTTACTGCATCTGGACTATCCCACTATATAAACAGGTTTTGTTGCTGTCTCTAGGCGAGGTGGGACTAAACTTTGATGGTGGTCTTATCATTACCGAGAGCCACTCTTGGAAACTTTCTCTTACCGAGAGCCCCTCTCGGTAACGGTGTGGATCATAATTTGAAAAAACGTCGGCATCCATTTTTAGAATACGACGTTGGACTATTGAACCATTTATACAGGTATTTTTGCTAGGCGGTAGGCGAGGTGGGACTAAATCTTTGCCGAGAGCCACTCTCGGCAAAGAGTTGCAACCGTGACCGTGCCGTTAGTCGCCGCCGAATGCGCCACGTGGCAATACTTTGCCGAGTGTGACAGATGGCCTCGGCAAATAGTGCCTTTGCGAGGTATCATGTTTGCCGAGCAATGCTGTCGGCAGCATCATGTGTTTGCCGATTACTTCCTTGCCGAGTGCGGCTCTCGGCGTTCTTTACTTTGCCGAGTGCCCGTGTTTGGGCTCTTGGCGAAGACACCGACAACCGGCGTATACGAAAATTTCAGTAGTGTCTAATGCAGTGCATCTTGTCCGAATTCCATGAGTTATATGTGTCTCCCAAAGTAGGCTTGGACACTTGATAGTTGGCTTGGTGCGTGCTTTCGGGGCCATTACTTGACACGGTGTTGACTTGACCGTAATCTACGTCACAGACCACTCTTCAGTGGTAGAACAATACGTGGATGAGAAATGACACGGTGAATTTGACAAGGACAGGGGAAGAGGAAGGCGTGCAGACATGGTCCATGAAGTTGATCCATCAGCACTAGATATTTTGCTGGCTGTGCTAATGCCAACCCGAGACCAGTTTCGGTCCAGTTGAGGGCCTGATACGCATTTACTGCAGATCGGTCAAGACTCCAGAGTGACGGCCACACAACTCTACTCAAATCTTCAGTTATACAGACGTCCACAGAAGAGGGATTCAGTCTATCTCCCATCGATCTCTTGACCGAAGCCAAAGTAATGCTAGGAAAGAAATACTAATCATTGATTTTACCAGAACAAAGGCAGGGCAATAAAACAAGCATGTGATGTGCGAAAACTAAACCAGGGGAGTAAATTCCATCTCTTGACCGATGGAAACAAAATACTCGAGGGGGTGACAGAAGGAGCTAATGTTAACTGGACGTTGTTAAGCAACCAGCCTTGATTTCTACCAAGAAGGCAAGAACAAGGGCAGGGCGTTAGAACAAACACGTGATGTGCAACAACAGCCCCTCCTCGTGGCTTGATGCAAGACGAGAGGAGTAAACAAACGGTGAAGTTCGGTTGAGACCATGGTGGAATGGGCTCTGTATAGCTGCAAAACAAGCTAGAAGAGGCCAGGGGGTCAGAGTAGACCTCGATTCATGGCAGTCACGTTTAGGCATCGGCTCCGCTCCTCCGCCGCCCCAGGCGTGCACCTCCTCCGGCCCGGCCTTAGACGAGCAACGAGAGGAAGGAAAAGAGCAAAATGGCAACGGTTTAAGCAGGTCCTTTCTTCAATTCTACCTAGAACATGGGCAGGGCATTACAACAAGCAGGTGATGTGCAGCACCAGCTTCCTCGTCAACAATGGGCGAAGGAGACGGTTGTTGTACAGAAGTACTAGACTCTTTTGTAGCTGGACCGACAGAAGAAGAGGATGGGGCCGCCGCCGCCCGCTGGCGCGGAAGCCCGAGACGGGTCCCTGCCGCTGGTTCACAGAGTTTCCTCCATGGAGATTCACGGCAGCTTCGCCTCGACTGAATGTTGTCACGCTCGTTTTCCTATTTTTAGCAAGAAAAAAAAAAATAGCATAGTACTTAAAATAAATTCGCCGGAGCGAAGCTATATCGTGTATCTGAAGGTGATAAAAACATTGAGCTATACAAAAATTACAAAATAGTTATTTCTAAATAGTGAAAAATACATGCATTGTTCATCTTTCCAAAATCCTGATTTTGTCATTTTTGTCTAACTTACATGGTATATTATTTCAACATCAAAATTTGCACATGCGTAATATACATCCAATAAACATGTTGATTTGTTTTCAGAATTTTTTGAAACTTCGAAATAGCATTTTGGCACTATTCAAAATATAGGGCTCCAATGCACCCGTCCTCCAAGTGACTTTTTGTGTCTAAACAGAATACATATACTAATTTTTCCAACACTTCCCCAATACTGAACATGTTCTCTTTCTAGGAATTCAAATTTTCGATAACTAGAGTTCTGGTGATTTTCCCACACTAAAATGGGATATGTAGAACCAATATTTAAGCAAAGATATTCACGCTGTATATTTTTGTTCAAGAACGTGTAGATCTGCAGGTTAATCAGCAGAACTCAAAGAATGTTCTTTGAGAGACAAGTTCTAGCACAAACTTCTCCCATTCCTGGTCGATCTTTAGGCGATTCCATGGAACACAGGAGGGCAACTTCAACAAGTGTACCATATATCTCCGCATAAACACTTTGTCACCCCATGCTGCTGCTCGTGAGACAAATGAGGATCTAAAACTCTCCAAGTCTACCTGGAAATGTGGAGCTCACAAGCTTGTGCAGGCTCAGGCCATCTGTGAATATTGCATCCGTCGGTCGCTTCCTGTGAGCTTTCTAGAATGAGGATTCCAAAAGCATATAATCACATCTGGCGGAACTTTGTACCCATACAATACTCTGTAAAATAAGTTATGACATTGTTACTACAGGAGAAAAAAAACAATAAGGAAATACTTGAAACAAAGTTGAACTCACCAGGTGCGATGTATCCAATGTCCTTCCACACCAACCAAGTCTTCTGGACTACCAGGAACTGAAGAGAGAAACCTCGCTGACCCAAAATCACCAACTCTCACGGTCATGTCGTAGTCCAAAAGAACATTGCCTGGCTTCAAATCGCAATGGATTAGAGGGGGCGTCAACTGGTGTGCATATAATCCAGAGCCAACGCGACGTCCATCGCTATTCTTAACCTCTGGCCCAAGTCAGTACTCTCTTGGGGCTATTGTTGTGTAGCTTCGGGTGCACCCACATGTCCAAGCTTCCATTGGCCATGAAGTCAAAAACTATAGCTGAATTCATTGTTCTCTAGGTCCACTGTCGAACATAGGTAACAGCTTTGACAAGATTACGATGACGGGTGTTTCGCAACACCTCGCACTCGGTAATGAAGCTGTCACGCGCACCATTCTCCTGGAGATGGAATAACTTGATGGCGACCAGGTCGTGTCATACTCAACACCTCCAATGTAGATCGAACCGGTGCGACTTGAGTGATCTTGTTAACGGAGAGAGCCAGTTGGTAGCTTTAACAATGTCACCATAACAAATCTTCTTCATTGTCTCCTTGTAGCATGGAGCTGCTTTGTTGCCTCTTCTTCAGAAGAGTGACCACAAAGCATATAAAGGAGACCAAGGCAATAGCAATTGGGAATTACTTTCACAAATATGGGTGCATGCTTGCTCTCAACAGCTGACGTTGTGGGGCAAAGTGGGAAATCGAATAAGTTGGTGGTTGCATGTGCACACAGCCCTGCATTGCCATCCAAGGCTACCACACTATGATTATGAAAGATGCCACCAGTTGGATTTCCCCTTGAAAGTAGTTCATAGACAGATCAAGTTGCTGCAAATAACCCATGTTTGCAAAGAACACTGGAATTGGTCCAACAAGGGAGTTTTGGGAAAGATCGATCTGATTGATAGACTTCAAGTTGCTCAAAGATTGAGGTATGCTTCCATTAAGCATGTTACTTTTCAATCTGAGAAAAGATAGTTGGACGCATTGACCCAGTGAAAGTGGAACTTGACCAGACATAACACTGTTGAAGAAAATCGAGTTGGAAAAGTTGAAGCATGCACCAATTTGTAGCGTTATTGATCCCGTAAGGTAGTTGGTTGACAGTCCAAACGGATGGGTTGTGCTATTGATAAGTTCACTTGGTATTGGTCCTTCAAGGCTGTTAAAAGATAAATTTAGCATGTCCATTTGCTTGTAATTTCCTAAAGTTGTTGGGATGTTCCCACTCAAGTCTTTTCTGTCTAGAGAAAGCTTGTTCAGCCGGAAAGATTACCTACTGTAGATGGGATCTGCCAGATAATTTGTTCCCTGATAGAGCTAGGACATCGCTGGCTTAGATTCCCAATAACAGAGGGAATAACGCCGGAAAGCAAGTTTTGGCCGATAGTAAGCATTTGGAGGTTTCAAGGTTAAAAATCTCAATTGGAATTGTGCCAACGATTTGATTCCATCCAAGATTTATACGCTGTAACTTGTGGAAAGATTCCCAAAGATCTAGGGACACTTCCACCAGGGCATTCGCACTCAGTTCCAACATTTCTAGCTGTGCACAATTTGCGAGAGAGACAAGGAATTCCCAACCTTTAGCTTCTAGGAAGTTATTTGAAGAAGTAGTAGCTGTAGTCAGATAAGGATCCTAGAGATGGGACTGGTCCAGCTAGTAAGTTGTATCCAAGTCATCTTTTGGAGCTTTGATGCATTTCCTAGTGATAGTGGAATTACGCCCTTGAATTGGTTGTGCGACATGGACAGAATTTTAAGGTTAAGAAGCGTGTTTCCAATGCTAGATGGTATTTGTCCAGTAAAGTTATTTTCGGCTAAGTCAAGGTAAATGAGTGACGGAATGTTACAAGTTTGGCCGAGACATGCCCCGACAAGGAGTTGCTAGCTAAACGAGCACACTAAGGTTCTGAATAAGACCCAAAGTTTCTGGAACTGATCCTGATAAGTAGTTCTATCAAGCCAAATACCCGTGACAGAAGAACATTTCCCAACGGAGAAGGTATGCTTCCAGAAAGTTCGTTAGATGAAAGGTCTAGAATTCGGAGGCTTGACATCTTATGGACATCTGGGATAGTGCCGACCAAGTTTGTCTGCGAGATCAACGTACCTAAGAGTCTACTAGTGCCTAATGATCTAGGGAGTATACCTACAGACTGTTCCTTCCAAGTTTCAGATATCGTAGGTGTTGAAGTGTGCCTAACTCTCAGGATGCCTCCAGAGAAGCCATTATATGAAAGGTCTACCAGTTCTAGTGATGTAAGGTTAGCTACCCAAGAGATAACTGGCCAGCAAGGCCTGCACACTTAAGTTGAGTGAGACCACACAAGGTGAAGAGCCGTACCACAAGCGACCCCTGTCCATCTGCAGAATGATCGTCTGTTCCATGATCTCAAGACAGCTTGGGGATCCTTGGTGCTGGACTTGAAGAGAGGAGGGCCTGCCGGTCACCTCGGACCCGTTCTGATGGATTTTGTGCACAGTGCTGGATGACAAGAAGATAGAAGTGGGTGAAAAGAATGGAGCCATGTGGAAAAGAGAGCGGAGAGTTCCTGAAGGTGCCATGTCTAATGCAGTGTATCTTGTCTTGTCACATTCCTTCTCATATGTGTCCCTCAGAGTGACTTGGTGTTGACTTGCTTGTAACCTCCATCACAGACCAACACCCCAGCGATAAACAACATGTGGATGGGAATCGACAGGATAAGTGACCAAGACCTAGAAAGAGATGGTCTGCAAAGACTGGTCCTCCATGAAGCTGATCCAACACTTATTACTTTTGCTAGGTGTGCTTCTGACAACGTACCTAGTCATGGAAATTGTTAAGCATGCAGGTCGGATCTTGATTTTGTCAAGAAGATGGGCAGGGCATTCCATCAAGCATTTGATGTGCAACGGCAGCTCATTCTTGACAGAGGGACCGCATGCTCTGCGTGTTTGAGATGCGGTGGACTGGACTCTGGTGGTGGACCGAGGGGCAAGAGGGAGGGAGCACACATACTTGCATGGGGGCGACCTCGATTTTTGGCGTCTTGGCGGGCATCTGGTCCACCGCCGCACTCCTCCTCCCGCGACCGGCCTCCACCAACAAGAAGAACAGAGGCATGCGAAGATGTACGCAGGCGCGCGAAGGTCTAGCACGATGATGTGAGGGGTAGAGGGGTCCCTGCCGCCAGTCTGCGGCGTTCCCTTCACAAACTTGTCTTGCGCTGCTCGCCGAAGGAACGTCTCTCTCCCTCCAGAACGAGGACACCAGCAGGGAACGGTTGGATCCACCTGGTTGCTTTGATATATTCGTAATACTCATTTTTACTGTTTGTAGAGAAGTATTTGGTGCATCGTTAATTGATTGATCGTGCACTAGGCTATATATATATATAGGTACAAGGGGTGCAACCGGTATCTGTCTCCTAAGATACACGTACATACAGAGGGAGACAACACTATAGGTACTGCATACGAACCCAGACCTACGTACTGTATACATGTTCAACACCCCCCCCCCCCCCCCGCGCAGTCGCAAGCGTCGCCGTGACGCAGAAACTGGACAAAACCCTCGAATGTCTAGGTGGGTATCCCTTCGTCAAACATCGGCGAACTGCTGATCGGTGGGCACATGGAGAATCGAACACGACCAAGTGCGACTGCTCCTGACGAAGTGGATGTCGAGCTCAATATGCTTTCGTCCTTCGGTGATGGACAGGGTTGGCAGCGAGGTACACGCGCGGAGACGTTGTCACAGTAAGACAAGCGTCGCCTTGGTAACGTCGCATAGCAACTCTTGAAGTATCTGTCGTAGCCAAGAGCACTCCGTACGGCTGTTAGCCCCAGACCTTGTAACTCCACCTCGCGCTCGATCGTGGACCGTGGGTTTGTCGTTTAGACGACCACAAATCAGAGAGGGCCCAGGTAGACGCATAGCCGGAAGTGGAGCGTCGAGTGTCGGGACACCCAGCCCAGTCGGCGTCGGAGTAGGCGACAAGGCTGGTGTCAGGTGATGCCATCAGGGTTGAGACCATAGCTGTGGTGCCACGTTGTACCGAGAATACGTTTCACCAGAGCCCATATGAGTATCACGAGGAGCATCATATGGAGGCACACCTGCTGGACAGCGTACTGAATGTCCGGACGCATCAGCGTGAGTACTGAAGTGCACCGACTATGGAGCGGTAGAAGGGAGCTTCGGACGCCGGAGACACTCGACGGCGGACACCTTAGCCTTCGTGTCGACAGCGTAGGAGCAGCTTTGCAGTTAAGCATGCCCGCTCGCTCCAGGAACTGTAGGCGTACTTATGCTGGTGCAGGAAGAAGCCAGTGGCTCGGCCACAACCTCGATGCTGAGGAAGTAGTGGAGAGCCCTAAGTCCTTGAGGCGAACTCGGTCCGAGGCGAGCTGTGATCTTGCTGAAGGAGCGCTGCGAGGATGCAGTCAGGATGATGTCGTCGACGTACAGAGGAGGTACGCGGTGGCGGGCCCTGGTGATAAACAAACAGGGATGGCATCGGACCGTGTGACCGGACCCCTGCTGCTGAAGGAAGGCCGCGATCCGCTGGTCACCAGGCCCAGGCTCCTGCTTCAACCTGAGAGAACGGAGAGCAAGCACACGTGGTCCGGATAGTCGGTGTCGACGAAACCAGTAGGCTGCTGACAGAACACACTGCTCGTCGAGATGGCCATGCAGAAAGCTTAGACACATCGAGCTGGTGGACTGGCCAGGCGCGAGAAACAGCAAGCTGGAGGACAGCGCGAATCGTGCCGGTTTGACAACCGGGGCGAAGGGTGTGGTAAGTCCCCACGCCGGCACTCTGGGGAAGCCGCGCACCACCCAACGCCCTTGTAGCGCTCGAGAAGAGCCGTCGTGGCGAGTCTTTGGCGGAAGACCCACTTGCCAGATGACATTGGCACGGAGGCCCGGAACAAGCTGCCACGTACGGTTGCGCTGCAGGGCGTCAAACTCCTCACGCATCGCAGCTAGCCAGTTCGGATCCCGAAGGGCTGCGCGAGCGGAGGTGGGGAGGCGGAGACGGCGCCGAGGTAGACCAGCACACGCGTACTCGTCAAACATGTAGCACGTGCTAGGACGAAGTGTCCCAGTCCGAGCCCGAGTGACCACACCGGTGAGGGTGCGGCCGCGCAACGGGGGCCGCGGGGCCGCTGCGACGGGGCCGCGATGGGCCGCGGTGCGGGGGCCCACGACGGGGTGCGGCCGAGGGGGCCGCGGCGACGGGGGCCACGGCAGGGGCCGCGGTGACGGGGGCCTCTCGACGGGGGCCTCGGAGGCGGCCGCCGTTACGGTGGCTGCCGGCGCGGGTAGCGCGGGCAGGGCCGAACCCAGTGCGCGGCTGGGCGGTTCCCCAGAGTTGGAGGCGGGGGCGAACCGCGCCGCGGGAGTACGCCGAGGGTGATGGTCTCTTGACCTTGAACCCACTCTCATCAAAGTACACATGCCGCGAAGTGAAACCGGGGGGACACTGGATCATAGCACCGGTAACCTTTGCTGTTGGGAGGATAACCAAGGAAGATGCAAGGAAGCGACCGGGAGCGAGTTTGTGAGGAGCAATGGACGCGGTGTTGATAACAGAGACACCCGAAAATGCTAAGACCATCATAAGATGGAACCGCAACCAGAGGAGCTGGTGAGGAGTGTAGTTCCAGCTGTGGACGACACGGGCGAATGTTTAATAGGAGGCTGGCGGTCAAGAGCCGTCCGGCCAGAACCGAGGAGGCACGTAGGAGTGGAAGAGCAACGTGCGGACACAGTCATTAAGGATGCGAATGACGCGCTCGGCGGGACCATTCTGCTGTGACGTGTAGGGACAAGTGAGTCGAAAGATGGTGCCGTGGGACGCAAGAAGATTGCGGACGGCGACGTTGTCAAATTCCTTGCCGTTGTCAGTTTGCAAGGCAAGAATGGACGACCGAACTGTGTGGTGACATATGAATAAAAGGCTGTGAGTGTGGCAAGAGCGTCGGACTTGCGACAGAAGAGGGAATGTCCACACATAATGAGAAAAATCATCCAATATCACCAAATAGTATAAGTAACCCGTGTTGCTCGCAACCGGGACGTCCAACACATCACTATGCAATAACTGAAACAGAAAGGTGGAAATGTTTGTAGACTCGCTAAAGGAAGACGAACGTGCTTGCCAAGACGAAGCCTCACAAGTGTGGTCGTCAACCTTATTACGAGAAAGAAAAACACTCTAAGAATCTGACGCATAACGTGGAGTTGGGATGACCGAGGCGGGCGTGCCAAGATCGACACTAGCAGAGGGCGGCGGGACGACGGGTGGTGGTGGCGCCGGAGGGATCACCGTGTAAAGCTCGTAAGGGCTGTCACTTCGGTGGAGTACCATCCATGTACGGGCGTCCTCATAAAAAGTCGATATCGTCAATTCAACAGGGATAGGATTCGCACGAGCAGGCGACGAACAAACTAGATTAGTGACTAAGTCAGGAGACACAAGAACTTAGCATGTTAACGGGAAAGAAGTAGAAGGAAATGACATATGACCGACATGTGTAATGGTATGGGAGGAACCGTTACCAACGGTGATGCGAGTGGGAGTATGAACAGGGTGGCGGACGTGAGGTTCCGGGATGAGCAGTCATGTGAGCGGTGCCCGCAGTCCATTCCCAGTCACCCCGCGCCATCGTAGGAACTCGGTGACGGAGCGGAGTGCAGAGCGACGAGAAGGGCCGGTCCCACGGCGGCGGCACCTGGGGAGGGTAAAACCCTCCGTAGGCCGGCGCGGTGGCGGCCCGTAGGCGGGCCGGCCCCTTAGGCGGGCGCAGGCGCGGCCCTGTAGGCGGGCGCGGCGGGGCGCGGCACCTTAGCCCTGTAGGGGCGCGTTCTGCGCGGCGAAGAGGGCCTGATGGCTCGCCGGACGAGGCCCAAGGATGTCCGGACGGGAGCCGAGGTACCTGCATCGAGTACGCGTCGACGACGCCGGTCCACGGGTTGGTGCCGTACGTCCACGGAGGGTGTGCCTGCTGCTGCTGCTGACGAGGGCCCCCCCGACGCCTGTTGCTGCTTCGGCCGCCCCCCGCGGCTGTTGCCGCGGCGCCCGCCACCTGCTCTAGGCACGGGCGGGAGGCGCGTGCAGGGGGAATTACCCCGGAGGCGCGGGCCGTGGCGGCTGCTGGCGTGCGCGGGTGGGGCGGCCGGTGGTGGGGCGCCACGGGAGGTGCCGGCGGCGAGGCTTGATGCTGCACAACCTTCTTGACCCCCTTCATCCGGCCTCCTCCAACCGCAAGTACCCACGAACTTGGGGAAGGAGCTCCGCCATCAAGGTGAGGTTGGAGGCGGCCGTTTGCCGAATTC